>OW964558.2:9739792-9780123 GCA_943138885.2 Tholera decimalis
ATTCCTTTGACGTTCATGTTGTTGTCTTCTTCCCGCATCGATATTACGGCACGATATCTAACGATTTCCTGCTAAGTCCCGCTCTTTCATTTAACCTATTTCTATTTTGTGTTTAAAAATGTCCGAAGAAGGTTCTATCGTTGAGACTCCTTTACACGGAAGTATTATTATTTCTAGACCTCCTCCCATTCCACCTAGGCCCACTCCGGGTACTAGTCGTTCTACACGTTTGATATCATTCATCGCAAAGGGTCGCAACACGTCGTTCCAGACGCTTTATCTAGAATGTACGCGAGTCCGGTTACATTCGATCAAGGACCGCTTCCAATCGCTTATTATGGGTTCAAATACATTTTATCTATGGTCGATGTTTTTTCTAAATATGTTTGGTTAGTGCCCCTTAAAAGGATTGACGCCAATTCAGTTATAAAAGCTTTGGAATCTGAAATATTTTTTAACTTCGGAGTTCCACGGTCTATTCTCTGTGATAATGCTACCGTTTTTCGTAGTAATCAGTTTTTAAACTTTCTTAGATCGTTTCGCATTGAATCCCCTACATATACCCCTTATTACACTCCACAAGCAAACACGGTAGAACGTTATAACCAAAGTGTCGTTACTTGTTTGAGCATATTGGTTGGCGAGAACCAAAGGAATTGGGCTAAATTGTTACCCAAGGTCAAACTTTACCTCAATTCATGTATTAATTTAGCCACAGGGTTTACGCCAAACTTTCTCATATTCGGTAGAGAAGTCTGTATGGATTCATCGCGTGCGAATAACCAGACTCTAAGCACTAATTTAGCTGAAAGTCGGGAACAACACGCGAGTAATCTGACTTCGCTCGCCGAGATTTACGCAAAAGTAGCGGACAATCTTTCTTCTGCTTTTCTCCGTAATTCACGAAATTACAATACGAACCGCACGGCTATTACACTCAATGCCGGCGACATTGTATGGAGGCGTAATTTTTCAAAATCGTCGGCTGCTGAATACTTTACAGGAAAGCTTGCTCCTCGTTTCATTAAATGTCGTGTGATCAGAGTCATCTCCATGACTACATATTGTAGCGTAAAACCGCTACGGTTAAAACTTCCTCCAATTCTAATCCAAACTTTTCAATAAAATTTTTTCTTCATAGCTGTTATTCACATTTGAACAAGGAATCGTGAAAAAAATCCTCGGATGTTTTGCCTTTTGACGGCGTCATTACATTTTTGGGACCCGATATGTGATGGTCGACCTTATTTTTTGATTCATACCGAAATTATGAAGTGAAAGTTTTTTTTTGTTGGTGTAAAGCCAATAAAAAATATAAAGTGTCCTAGCAAAAGGATAGTCTGTGGGTGATTTTCTGGTTAATTTGGTATGTTTTGAATCAAAGATTCAGCTTGCATCGGTGGTCTGAAGTTTCTTTTTGTTTAGATCCCGTTACAAGCCAATTTTTGGCTCCACCCTACGGGCAAGCGACGTCGGTTATCGACGACGGAGGTCGGGGCGCTCTCGCCCGGTATCCGAGCACATCCTGTGCCTGAGACGTCCATCTCAAAGGCCTGAAGAGGGTACGAGGTAGATGCAGACCCCGCAGCGCAGTGGCTCCGTGATTTCTACGTTACTTCCCACAGTCGTGTCCAGCCGTCCAGGAATTACCGAGTTTTCGCAGCAGGAGTTTTATTTTTAAATAGTGCACCTAATTTGTATATTTCTAATCTAAAAATTATCACGTCAAAAACTCTTTCTAACCTAAGGCCTATCAAGACGCGTTGGATGCTCTTAGTGTTTTTTTTGTAACTAAAATTACTAATATTGCGTATTCGCCTAGCTATAACCGATTGCAATCGATTTTTTGTTAGGTAAGTTAAAAATATTTTGCATAATACCTTCGATAATATTCTTTTCTTTCCGCTAAGTTAACCCACGCCATCACTGAAAGGTTCCCAATAATAACTAATATTTAACTTTTTTTATGTTTTTTAATTAAGTACTTGTTTTCTATCTTTTTCCTTTTAATCAAAATTAAACGTGTTAAGTAGCGGTTGTGTTTTACTGTGCACTTAATTTTATTTACGCTACATTATTTGCCAAAGAGTACATATTACAAGTGACACATTATTACATATGAATTCAAGGAGACATTCTGAATAGATATGATTAATGACCCCCATGCTAGGAAAACCTGTGTTACAGGGGTCATCCATCCGTCCATCATAAGCGATACAAAAAAAAAATAAAAAGAAGAGTATACAGTGCACTTTAAAATCACAATAAAAAAGAAATAAATTATACTAAACTAACAATGCTATGATACAGAAGCAAAATGGTAATAATTCAATTGTAAAGGAGATCGGGAGATAGATTTTTTTGTTTGGGTGTGTTCTTTATAATAAATGTTTATGCGTGTTTGTGTAGTGTATATGTGTGCGTGCGTGTGTTTGTGTATGTGTATGTATGATTTATGTGTGTGGCCTATGTATTGAGTAACCGTTCCGTGTCGTCATAGTTAAGGGTGAGCAGATATTCTTTCACCTTGGACTTGCATTGAAACATACTCAAATTGTGTATCTTGAGAGTGGTGTGGAGTTTATTATAAATTAGGGCACCTAAGTAGCGGTAATGCCGACGTGCAAAGGTAGTGTTTGTGTAAATTCGGGGGCAAACTGGCTTAGGTCTTCTTCGGATCGTAGGGCTTTGGCTTTTATTAGGTGGAGTAGTTTTGTGTATTCGCAAGACAGTTCGTATGATATACAGCTGCCGAACAGTGTGCGCTTTAAAATCGGAGTATAATCTTTGAGTCGGATATCGGAACGGCTTGCCTAGGAGGACTTTTATAACTGCTCGTTGGGCTCTTTCGGCTTGTATAATAATTGTCTTGGCTGCACCGCCCCACGCCACGATACAATAGCCTAGTATGGACTCACATAAACCGATGTACACCATTTTTAGTATTTTTGTGTGGGCAGAGGTCCTTAGTTTTTTAAATACGTAAAGTAGCTTTCTCGTACGTGCAGCCAAGGATTCAATATGGGTCCTCCAGTTAAGACAGGAGTCTAGGAAAAGACCGAGATACTTAACTGACGAGACTCCGGACACTATCTGACACGAGCATGTGACGTTTCGTGCGCTATCGTCGCAGACGTGAGCTTTAATTTGTAGAGAAAGATGTGATAGGTGAGTTGAGGATTTGGGGACAAAGGCCATGAAATTTGTTTTGGCGATATTTAAAGTTAAACTATTGTTGCCCAGCCAGACCATAACTTGACTCAAGGATCTTTCAGCAGCATCTTTTGCAGATTTCCAGTCGGGTCCACTGGACAGTAAAACAGTGTCATCAGCGTATGCTATAATTTGGGTAGAGGGAAGCGCGAGTAAGCAGAGATCATTTACATAGATTTGGAAGAGGATTGGGCTGAGCAGACTCCCCTGAGGCACACCGAAATCTAAAACTTCTTCACCACTGATGTATTCGCCCACTTTAACACACTGAGTCCGGTCCGAAAGAAAACTATGCAACAATTTGAAAGCAGTGCCACGTATTCCAATGCGCTCCAGTTTGTTAAGTAAAATGGGGACAGAGACAGTGTCAAAGGCCTTAGATAGGTCCAGAAATATGCCGATGCATTTGAGTTTGTTGTCAATTTTATTTACGACAGCATCCAGAAGTGCTGATACAGCATCTTCTGTGGAGACACCTTTTTTGAATCCGTACTGTTTTTCTGCAATAATTTTATACTTTGCTAGATATTTGAGGAGATTTTTATAAATGACTCTTTCCAGTACTTTCGAAATTGAAGGAAGTACAGAAATTGGGCGATAATTGTTAACACTGCCTCTGTCGCCAGTAGAATAGAGACAGATGAACAAAAAATATACTTCAATAAAAATGCTTAACTTAATTTAAAACTCTTCAAAGATAGTGACGGTCTAGCTTTTACTTTAGACAGAGTATAAACATTGCGTGGTAATACCTAAAGGCCAGTCTCTCGACAGATTACCAGTTGACAACAACGCGTATGATATTTCCGATTGTTTTGAGCACCACCATATTTCAGAGTGTTTTATGATTTAGTTGAGTTTTTATTTCAGTGATTAACCTTTATTAAGTTGATCACCGAATTTAAAACTCAACTGTTTGATAACTCGAAACAAAACCATCTGTGATTCCGAAGTTTTCTGGGTAAAAGTCTAATTAGTAGGTAATAGTTATGCTACATTGAATGAACGCAGAATTTAATTCTGATGGTATACTCGTATTATACAAGGTGTAACAGATTATAATATTAAATTTTAAGTCTAAGACAAAATCCGTAACTAAATAAATTGAAACCAAACCTAGACATTTTTTTAAAAAAAGTATCCTTACTAAACGCAAAACGTATGTGCGTCATACAATATCCTTACGCAGACGCATACACTCATACAATGTTAGCGGCCGACACGCACACAAGCGCATTTCATTGAATTAAGGATTGTATTAATTTTTCATGATACTGTGTTTCCATTTTAAGTTAAATAAAAGATTTTTCTGTCAAAATTTAATACCTATTTTTATGACGGAAATCGATTCAGAAGTCGAATCTGAACCAACTACTCGTACTTACAGGAATTGCGTTTATTCTGTTACACGTTGTACTTATACAAATTCAATTCGAGGACCTTCTTTTCTGGCATTTCTATCTATGAATGGGAATGGGCCGTAATAGACCACACGGGCCCTATACGAATTGATGGATTTCAATTGTCTTCGAATTATTGATCCAATGACATGCTGGCCTCTTTACTATATTTTTTTTCACAATTTCGGGAGCACTAATCAGCTAAAATTAGACAAGTCAAAAAGCACTACTAAATAAAAGAAATAAAACCTTACTATGTCTAGTCTGTTCCTTATTTAAAACTCCAAAAAGCTTTTTGCGCTTTAAGACTAAAGCATGTTACACACGATACGTATCTCAAAGAGCAACAGAGGTTAACGCGTTTCAACTTTTTGAAACAAGCTTAACCCGTTAGAGACGAGTGGGACGAGTGACTCTCGTGTGCAACTGGCTTAACGTTCGGGGTAACAGCCTGTGGCACTGAGAGGGTTGAATGTGTCGATGTACTTTTAGCTTTACATGGTAAAAGATGGATTGTAGATTTTTTTTTGAGCATATTGACTGGATAGATAATAACAATAAATTATCTACAAGCGTAGGTATATAAAAAGTGACTAAGTAAGAGTCGGACTCGCCAATGAAGGGTTCCGTAGTAGCAAGCTTAGATTGTGAGTGTTTTATACATTACAAAATCATATTTGCGGTTTCTCTCAAAAAATATATCTGTATCTTGTTCAAACCAATTTTCCTTGAAAGCTTTCATTAATATCTTCGGCATATATTTTTAATTATTTTATATACATTTTAGGCTAACAGTAACAGTAGATACGGCATATACCATTGGTAGATCAACCACCTTACTCATCACTGTAAGTTTTCTTTCTCTCTATGTTTAAATTAGGGACCGTTATAGTACATGGCAGTTATAATAATATAATATAAAGTTTATTTTGATCAACTTAGGTATACTATTTACAAATAAAACGAAGATAGCTACAGAAGTAAGCACAGTGGCGCAGCTATCAACGCCCAACTCAAAAATATTTGATCGACATTATTTCTAATGACAAATTTGAAATAACTTATAACTTGGAATTCCCTGCCGGAGTCTGTGTTTCCTGATAGTTATAACCTGGGAGTCTTTAAGTCAAGAGTGAATAGGTTACTTCTAGGCAAGCGTGCTTCATCTTCGACCACATCATTGCTTAACATCAGGTGAGATTATGGTCAAACGCAAGCCTGTCAACTATAAAAAAAAATATAAAAAGAAAGTTCACACACACACTTATTTCGCTAAAGACTTACGAACCTAAACAAGGTTTTCGCAGCATCAGTAATTGGCATAGGCAGAATTTTGTGAAACATTCCTAAATTATTTTTGGTTAAATGTAGATATTTCTTTAACATTTCTCTCTCAGCCCGAAACCTAACACATTCCATCAACAAATGCATAACGTCTTCACCAAAAACCTACAGTTTGGGGAGCTGCACTTTTTCATTAAGAAAGCAAAATTGTTGAGTTGCATATGTCCTGATCTCAACCTGAGGCCTATTACCAAAATTCTGCCAACTCATCTTCACTGTAAATTAATATCAGAAAACACGGCCGGCTTTCTTTCTCAGTGTATTTTATGAATATTCACAATTTTACAGTCTTTTTTACAATATTAAATCCAATTTCCAGATCTTCTCCTTAAAAACAGTTTAGCCTTAATAGCATTACGAGAGCCCCAACCGATAAATGGTGCTGACTTATCTAGATCCCGTAGTTAAGTGCGAAATCCAAAGGCGATCGGTGTCAAGTTAACGATAACAGCTTATCGATAGCTAAGTGTCAGACTAAGCCGATATCGTTATCTTGTAGATGTAGATGCATTAATATTCAATTTATATTCTACAGATTTTTTGGTAGGTAGAACTATTGTGAATAATGAACATCGTTAAAATTAAAATTAGGTAGGAACATAAATATTATCATGTGAAAAAACTTTTTAGCAAAAAATAGAACCGACTTCCATATAAAAACACTACAAAGGCAAAAACAACTTTAATTTCGAAAAGCGGTGTCTTTAGTTTTGTATATATTTTCGTTGTTGACACCTCCTTCCGAAATTAAAGTTATTTTTGCCTTTGTAGTGTTTTTATATGGAAGTCGGTTCTATTTTTGCTAAAAAGTTTTTTATTCACGCTTTTTAGTGGGTCGGTTTGTAATTTACCTTTTACAAAATTTAGTAGATTAGATTAAAATTTAGTAGTGTTTAAATTTAGTTTGTTTTACAAACTAAATTTAAACACTACTAAAACTGTAAAATACTATGAGTTTATAACACTAACACTACTTATAGATACATAGAATACTCTTTAACTTATAAACAAGAATCAGAAATAAAACTTTTTGCCGAATCGAAAGTCGGTTCTATTTTTTGATAATAAGTTTTATTTCACGCTTTTTAGTGGGTCAGTTTGTAATTTATCTAGTTACAAAAGCCAAAATGTCAACTACTTATCACTTTTTACAAAATATTGCTTTTCCCGGTGCAGAGCCGTTAATTTTTGAGGAGTTCTCCTGGTACATCACCATCAGCTCTACTTCACCATATGCATTGTGACGAGCCTAAAGTGCTTAACATCTATATTAAAGTAATATAATCACAATCCCCGAAATACTTATTATCTAGTAGTTTCGGTGGCCATCTGGGGTCTTCATCATCAGTTCCACTTCCTCAAATGGTGCTTTTCGAGGGCAACTGCACAAGGTACTATAAAAAATACCCAAAACGCTATAGTTGTGCCTAAAATATTTGAAGAGTTCCCTCGATTTCTCCATGATCCCATCATCAGAGCCAAACGTGACGACAATGGGACCAACTAGAAAGCCCTTTCAAACAAAAAAGAATTTTCCAAATCGGTCCAGCCATCTGCGAGTAATGAGGTAACATACATAAAAAAAAAAGTTCAAGACGAATTGAGAATCTCCTCCTTTTTTTTGAAGTCGTTTAAAAATATGAGCATCTGTTTATCAAAGACAATTGAAACGGAACTCAATTGGTATACAGCTAGAATACTTTTTGGTTTGATAATTTCCGATCGTTATAAGTTACCCCTAAATTACGAGAGCTTCATGGATGATTGATTTTCTGGCCAAAGCTATTCGTGCTGAAGTAAGCAGCGAGTGGTGAAATAAAATGTAGGGGATTGTGTGAAGACCGCTCCTTGTATAACCTTTTTTAAGTTGTTAAGTCCTTATTTGTTAATGTTATGGTGTACAAAAAGAATATTTAGGTATCTATCTACTTGCACCTATATCACAGCTATACAGAATCTATAGAAACTTGTAAACCCCATTCCAAATCATTAAAATTACTAACTTTGCCTGCTTTGTTTTTATGAGACTTTATACTACATTTATGAGACTGCTTTATTTGTTAAAATCAAAAAATATCCGATGAACAAAAAGTCCAATTTATTCTTAATACACGCATCAATTGTACGAAATGCTCTGATGAGAAATAAATATTTTGGCATGGCACCGGAAATTTATAATAAAACACCTGGTAAAATTAAAACATGCATATTAAAGTTTAAGAAAAGTCTACGACTACTACTCACTATTAATTGAAAAATGTTAGTATACTGTTGAAGATTTTATAAATCATAAATTTTAATATTTCCAGTGCAATTAATACCGTTTAATTCAATTACTTAATACATTTTTGAAGTGATTTCTTTATTTAAAAAGAAACGTTTATTTCGATTTTTAAGTTAAAGTAGTGTTATATGCTATTTTTGGTTTATTTTTTGTTGATTAGTTTTTTGTTAAGTTTTTCAAGTATTCCCATTCCATACTATACTTGTACGCTTTCACAGCAAAACAAAGCGCCCAAATATGTACACCTAATACCTACAAGTAAATACAAATGTTCCACAAATAAATATTCTGATTATATTGTCGAAATGAATGATGAGGTGAACTGCGGCGCGATTCAAGCCGGCAAGCGCTGCAATTAACAAATGAAAAATAAAAATAAAATGCTATAGAGGAAGCTACAGCTCTGAGCATTAAATAAAACCTTGAAAGCATTCATATTTCGGAACAAACAGGTCTTATCTATACTAAAATTATTAATATATTTGTCCACCATTCACATCAAAGCAAGGGTCCAAGTGATACTTGGTGTGGAGAAAGTTGAGAGAATGGAAAGTGACAAAGGCTACTTTATAATTGCTGAAAAGAACCCGAGCGAGGCCGCTGGCAGAAACTAGTATGATATAAATCTATCACATGCCATTAATCAGTAGCCACAAACAAAGTAGAACCGTCCAAAATCAATGACATTAAAAACAGTCATACTAATATAATAAGAAAGAAAACAACTGTTTGTGTGTTCCTTTGTTACATTTTACGCCTTGACCGCAGAAATTTTTTTGGTGAAACTTGACTCAAAGTGAAGACCATAACCTGGATAAGGTTATTATTATTGGAGCAAACACCATAGATTTATTGACTGTTTGTGTCACAGGATTACGAGTATTTCTTCGGACACGGTCAGTGCGCTAAAATTGTGTAATCTATTCAGGGCTTTATTTAATTACAACAATAATTAATTTTGACCTAGTCGTAAGTATCCTTAAGATTATGAAAAATAAAGATAATGTATCATTTTATCTTACTTCTTTCTTACTAACACATATTATTATAAATGCGAAAGCTTGTTCCCACATACTATTTTTTAAAATCTAAATTCGACCCCTTAGTATCCCGAGTCAACGGCGCGTCGTGTTCAACCAGTTAGCAGCAAGCCTCTGAGGTTGTCAGCTACGTAACCGGACTTGCCTGTGGCAACCTTAATTAATTTCAGGGGTAGGAGTCATTTGATAATTTCCCTCCCGAAAAATGAAGAATCATTTTTTCGGAAAAAAATATGCCGGTGTCACGGGAATATAATATATTATACTTAAAAATAAATATTGATTGTGAAAACTGTGTGTTCATTCAATCTATCGCAGTGAACAGTAATCTGTTCACAATAATTGTCACGTTGGCACTTCCATGGATGTCGTAACCGTGATAAATGGTACCTAATAGTGCCAATAAAATCGAATGTTACCAGTAAGCTCGTGACAATCCTGTGTACTCGCTTTTATTACGTAGTTTAAAAAGATAATGGGTTAAAGATGTCTTAGATGGAACGGCGTGCGGGCCGCGGCGTAAGAGTACTGGTTTTGCCACAAACATTTTTTTTTTATTATAAGCACTTATACCAACTTATATTCGCAAACTCTATTCAATTTAATATCCATATTCTCTACATTCATTATCTATATTCAAGTAATCATTAATTACTGTTATATATTATCAATCAAGGTTCTAAATAATTATAGTAAAATATGTAAGTTATAAGCAAAAGCGTTTTTGGGGCCTCAATTTGAAGCAAATTAAAGTGCTTTAGCCTAAACGTTTATTTTGGTTACTATTAATTTACTATATTTGAAGCGTCAATAGCCTAAGGTGTCGGATTTGTGATCGAGAGGTCGCGGGATAGAACCCCACCCATTACACTATTGCCGTGAACCCACTCCAGACACAAGCATATTTAGCTTAGTTGGAGCCATTAAGAAGACCCACATTGCTCTTAAAAAATACTTATTTTTATAAACAAATCACTATTACTATGACTATCATTATAATTGAAAAGTTCTATAATTTAAAAGTGAATCACTGAATTTTCTTCGCGTATCAACCTCTGCCGAGCCGTTTTCTAACTATAGGATCGGCTTTCAGTCAAGTTGATACAGCCAAATACCACTATTTTAGACAGTGCAACTGCCTTTCTGTCTTCGGCCTGCCTAGTATTACCGGTAAAAAGGTTCCGAGTACTGGTCCCGATTGTTAAAAAAGTATGTGGCTACCGTGTTTTCAGAGGCACGGAGCATTTTGATATGTTATGATAAATACCATCCACGGAACAAGGAAGCTTAGCGTTACTTAGCCCCAATTATTATTTTGCCACGAACTCCTTGGAAAAAGAAAAAAAAAAAGAAAAAAAAAAAGAAAAAAAAAGAAACATAAAATGATAAAAAATCAAATGTTAATATTATACATAGAATTAAATTCGTGCGCATCGCTGTCCACTGGTAATGTGCCCAAAAGACTGGCGGCATTGCCACGCTGTATGGCAATGCTTAACCGCTGTCCAAGGTAAAAGCCAGCCTTTCAGTCACGCGAAGTGTCAACTAGGCGCCTGGATAGTTCTTTAAATAATTTGTGAGTACTCGGACCCCATGATCCCAAGGTCTCCACCCTAAACGGCTTGAAAATATAACCTCCTAAAAGTTATTGTATTTATATTATATAATTATGTATAATAATTTCTACCACTTAACAAAAAAACTAATTTAATCTAATTAACTACTGTAAATAAATTGTTGAATTAAAATACAAGATCAATGAGATTTTTTTCTTAATAAATGAACCCTAAATATCACGCATAAAGTATTATTTTTTTGTTTATAGGCTCGCATTTGATCACCATCTCACCTAACACATTACATTTTGATTGGTTCTCGCTCCCACTTATATCTTAAGCCAAAGTCTTTTTCTGACACAGCAAAGGCCCTTCCAATTCATTAGTCTCATACGAGACACCGGTAATGAATCTCACCAGTTTTTACCACACCTTGCCACCTGATACCTAACTACCGCACCACGACATAGAGGCTGGAACTAATCAATTTGGACTATAAAAAAAGCCTTATTAAAATGTATATTTAAGATTAATGAGAGTAATGATTAATTTATGAGCATGCACTACTCAAGTCGTGGATTTAAACCCAGACATTACTTTGTCCGGGTTTGCGGGAATGTTCTTACGAGATACCCGGAACGTAAGGGCAGCTGAAGAAACTGGGTGGGATTTTTAGTTAATGGAAGTCTGACACTCTCTTCCTCACTCACTCTTTCACTCAGAGCGGGAGAAGTCATGCGATGATTTTACAAACCGGAAAAAAAGACATTACTTTGTATTATTTTCATCAATGTCATCTTATCATCAATTTAATAACATTTCAATTATTTATAATTTGAAATAGTGACATAATTACGTATATAGTATTGTTATATACCGCGCTAATTGTTTTCATCTATGGAGTTTTTTAAACCAATTTTAGACTGAGCTTGTATTTTATTCTTTACAAATAATTGGGTATGCATCACTCTATGTATCAATGGTGTACAAAAGTGGTGTATAAGCGACAATAGCTTACTACACACACATACATATGGCTTACAATTAGACATATTTAGTTTAGTTGGAGGGGTTAACAAGATAGTTGTGGGAGAAGTCGCCAATTTGTGCTATCTACTCTCTCTATTTGTGCTAGCCACAATTTGGCGGCTTCTCCCACAATTGGTGACCCTGACGTGATTTAGGTTGGAGATCGTTACATCAGGTATTGTCTCACAGCAGTTGACAGATTCACGCGATTATGGCTAATACCGGTTTAAAGGACCTTCCAGACGAGGTGTGCCGCGTTGGTGTTAAGATGCCGCCATTTTGGCTGAACGAGCCTGCCCTATGGTTCGTTCAGTTAGAAGGCCAGTTTGCGTTGTCGAATGTAACAGCTGATGTCACCAATTTGTGCTATCTACTCTCTAGTGTTTTCTTTATAACTGCCTAACTTTACCCGCTATAGATAGCCACATAGTAATGTGGATTATACCCCCATTGCTAGTTCTCTTTAAATAAAAAAAAAGTATTTAAATATTTTCTAAGTTTCCCATAGGTAATCCTTAAACTAAATAAACAAATCTGATTGCATGTCACATCCACCAAAACCCACTGAGCCCGCGTGGTAGTTTACAGTTCATACTCTTGCATACACAGGAAGCCTGTGACCCAGCATTGAAAACTTGGTTATAGGCTGGTTAAGTTATGTTATTATTTATTAATGAGTTACGGAATCTTAATTCATAAATTACTTTTAAGCTGGTGGCATCAAAGCCGTGCTTGACAAAAATTTAGAATAGTTGATAAAAAGAGTGTCTCTTTTTAACCGACTTCAAAAAAAAAGAGGAGGTTCTCAGTTCGTCGGAATCTTTTTTTTTTTAATGTATGTTGCCCGATTATACAAAGATGGTCAGACCGAGTTGAATTTTTTTTTTTTTTTTTTTTGTCATGAGGTCAGGATCTGATGATGGGTAAAGACACCGACTACCGAAAGTGTTTTTGGGAAGTCGGTTTTATTTTTTGTTAAAAACACTTTTTGAACCTTAAATAAACATCCTTTCTTCCATTGCCTGTTTTCTTGTATAGATAAGAAAACAGGAAATGTTAAGAGGTGATTACCTACTGCTTAAACCACTAAAGATACATAGAAACTTGAAATTTAGATACGAGGTGTTGTTCGTAACGGCACGGCGCGCTGCGGTGCGTTATGTAAGGATTTTGTGAAAAACAAATTTAGCGAATTCTCACGTATTTATAGTTATTTACTAAAATACAAACAAAATGATTTTTAATTTGCTGTCATTTTGTTTGCACATCTCTGGAACGGCTTTATGGTATTTTTTTTTTGTTTTTAGAAGTCAACGCAAATTAATTAAGTAGCATTTATTAAGATTGATTTAATTGAGATTGCTAAATTTTGATATTTGTAATCTGTACTGACTGGACTTGTAATCTGTACTGATATTATAAATAGGTATTTTTTTTTATAAGTTTGTTAGTATTTAGGGTATAGGTAATCTTCGGAACCAATAATCGAATTGTGATAACTCTTTCATTGGTAGTAAGGTGCATTATTGGTGAAATTATTTCAAAATTTTCGCTGACAGATCGTGGGCGAAGTACTAGTATTCCTGTAAAATAAACACAAAACTTATACTTCGCAGACGACACGATTCCCTTAGCACGTCTTAACAACAATTTTACGCTAACAATACTCCAAAGTCCTAAGCATATAAGCGGCTATGTATTATATGAATAAAGCAGTAAATAGTCTAGTCCCCTAGTCCCAGAGGCACCGCCGTCTTGAGATTGGTTAATGTATTGGATATCCTACTTTCATAGACTATTTGAGTTGAGATGGTGATTTCTATGGTATCAAGTCTTTTTCCAACTCAAAATTATTATTAAAATTATGTTAACAATGTGTGCGACATGAAAAGACATGAAACCCTTTTTTTTTTAAATGATTTTTAGTGCACACGATATTGCACTATTTCATATTATTTTATTTATGTATTTAATAGACTACACACTCTTTTACATTGCTTACCCTCGTCCGTAGTTCACTGCTGGGTGCCAACTGAAAACCACCGCTGGGTGTCTTTCGCCCAGCAAATGCTGAGTTGGTAACCCTTTCAGTGTGGATATGCTCAGCGAATTTTTCTTTTTGTTTGTTATAATGTTTGTAATTTTGTATTGTATAGTGTTGTGTGTGTCTTTATCTGAATAAATGGTTTTCAATTCAATTCAATTTAAAAAAAACCTGCTCTCCACCCTCCTCCCACTCTGGGTGGAGCAGGAGTGTCAGACTTCTGCTGACTAAAAACCCACCCTGTTTCCAGTTGCCCTTACGTTCCCTACCGGAAATGGCCCTATAGCAGGCGTCCGTCACTCGCTCAAGGCCACGCGTTATATGCCTACCGCTTTGCGTATCGCCCTCGGTACATCCGACAGCGGGCTGCCGCACGCCTGCCTGAGCCATTTTAAATAATTTTGACAACGTCATAATGGATCGACCTAAAAACAATTGATTTTCCTCCGCTTTGCTCCTGTTTCTCTTTTGATTATTTATTTGCGCGGAATTTTAATAAAATTAAAATTATTTACGCGGTTTCGGGTATTTTCGACACAAAAATTTAATAATTGGGAATCCAGGGAAGGAAAAAAACGCATCTATCATTTTATTATACTGAAACATATTTTATCAACAAATAAAAAATAATTGTTTTTCTATATTCGTTTTATTACTAATATATATAATTCGTTTTATTACTAAGATCATATACAACCCTGGGACATTCGCTCGGTGACGTGGGTCGCGCGGCGGGCAAAACAATCTCAACTCTCTGTGTGCGTACTTATGGTACATTTCTTCTCGCTGCAAACATCTGGTATTATTATTAAGATTTTGTAGGCTATTATAGCGTAGGTAATTTCGCTTTTGTATGAGAGTGATGTATCTGTTATGAAGTAACTATTTAGTAATCTGTGCCTATAGGGCCCCATCAATGCAGCCCACTGCTCTTTGAGGCACATATGGAAGCATGTAGATATGGTGAACTGCGTAAATAAGCGTACGTGCGTAAGTTACCATGGATCCATTCGACATCCACCAAGCTACGGCACTCAGGCGGTTGGAAAGCAGTATATACTGACGTTATCAGTTCTATATTCAGTTATATATCTTTGTCTGGGTGTGTAATTTATCTATAATATGTATGTATTTAGAAATATATATGTATGTTTATCAGTTGTCTAGTACCCATACCACAAGCTCTGCTTAGTTTGGGACTAGATGGCGTTGTGTGAAAAGTTGTGGAATATTATTATTATTATATTATTATTATATTAGAACAATTGCTGCAAGGTATTTTAATGCGTTCGTAAACGAAAAAAAAAATAAAAAAAAAATGCTGAACAGGTATTCCATTTGGAAAATCTGTACGGCATCATCATAGTGATGTAATCATCAGGCTAAAAAAATACACTCCTGATTTTCACGTCACGAAAACCCTTAACGTTTTACCCAACCAGCGAATCCAATCATAAAACCTCACGACCAGTAGACATGGTTAAACCAATGCCAGAAAATCTAGTTACTTAAAAATCTATACCTACCTTGTAAATAATACCACGACCATAGTATATATACCTAAAAGAAACAAAGGGGTTCTGCTGAAACATTCAACTACGATTTTCTACCTTTTTCCCGCCATTTGGTTCGCATTGAAATTTCGTACATTTTTCCGGAGTAACAAGTAGCCTATGTGCTTTTCTAGATTTTAAACTATATTTATGCCAAGTTTCATTCAAATCCCTTATGCCATTTATGCGTAATTGAAACACAATTATACGAACACCCAAACTTTGACTTTATAATATTGGTAGGTACGATATTAACGGCGCTTCTTTATAGGGTCATCAAACGGGCTGACATTAATTAATTAAGCTTTTATCTTAATTAAAATATTCCGCATTATGGTAACCTTGGCGTTATGGCACAGAATACACAATAGTGTACTTATAAGTACAGAAAACTCACTCCCCAAAATCAATAAAAGCAATAGGGACTCTTGCTACGTTAGAATAAAGTGCTTAATAACCTACTGCGATATTCACCTACAAGTCGCGTCTCTTTCTATAGCGTATCGCTTACCTTTTCTGACGACGTAAGGGTTGTTTTCAATTAGAAATAATTTAATCCGGATATTTAACTACCTATTAGGTATATACTTTGAATAAACCTAAGCTAGACCTTAATAATATATACTATTTCTGTACCTATTCTGTGGTAGTATGTAGGTAGAACAGAAAACTATTTTATTTTTCTCCACACGGCGTACGTTAGTGTGTACCTAACTTGTTTATGAGACTAAAATAATATCTTGTTTAGGTGTACATACGACGCGAACAAGATAGTCTAAGAGCCAACACCTAAAAACCCAATTTTCAGTAGAACAAGTTTATTAGATTACTATTACTCACGCGGGGCTTCGCTCCCGTGGATTCTATCACGGTAAAAACATAACTCTTCTTTTTTGCAGTCGCGTAAAAAGTAGCCTAACCTTCCTCAAGCTTCAAGCTACTTCCATACCAAATTTCACCCAAATCCACTCTGTACTTTCGAAGATTAGCGCGTTCAAGCAAACAAACAAACAAACTTTTCCGCTTTCTAATATTAGTATAGATTTTATTATAGTGTAGGAGCTAGCCTGGTGATTTGTATGTAACAGTTATTTAATATACTTAGTGACCAAATTAAAAGGTATTAGAAGCGTAAAAAATGTTAAATTTGGATTGTAATCCGTGTTTAAACAGTTAAACACTGCACAGTATCTTTTTGCCTTTTTTTATAATTCTCCATTTTTATAGTAGGATCGCGATCGCGAAGTAGTGGTGACGAACAAAACTCGCGCGTGAGTCCCTTATCGTTGCCTTAGAGTGAAAACCTCGGGAGTACATTTATGTCCAATTTTTTTTTATTGCGTTTCCAGAAAGCAATCCTAGCAACGCACATCCTGATCTCACTAATATGTTCATTCGATACTCGAAACGCTATCTATGAAAGTAAGTGAGAACCTCGTAAACACTCGCATCGCGTCGCCAGTTTAGCGTAATCAGGCCATGGATTATGGATTTCTGAACTGTTCGATATTATGTATAATATTTTTCATATTATACATAATATCGAACAGTTCTGGATATAAAAACGGGTTAAATTTACATATAAATTAATAAAAACAAAAACATAAAAGAAACCGTACAAAAATTTTATAGCACGTAGATTTTTCTCCCTCCTGAAAAGTTACTCCTTTTTTACTTACGAGGTTTTCACTCTAAGGCGTCGTTATGGAGTAGCCCCACCGACGTGGCCGCAGCATGTACTTGCGTTTTCGATACCTACACGCGTTATGGTAAAATACTTTACAAATTACAATTACAATCCTGACGGCGTCAGAACTGTAATTGTAATTTGTTTTGCCTAAAATCATCAAATAGCCTTTAATAGAATTTGACGATGGGTGATCATTGTATAAAACTTTTAAATCCTATAGAGTTTTCTAAAACTTCTATATCATAATAGCTTTATACAATATTAAATTGCACGAACTTCTAGGCTCGAACCACCTCACGGGTAGATCTTAAAGGTTTAACAACGAGGTTGGTCATCGGATGGGTGAGTATGCCTGAAAAACCGTACCTGGGGAAACTATAATTAAGAGGTCAGATAGGAGATATCCTTAGGCAAGACTTCCGAGGCCATACAACTAAATTCCAATTAATGTATGAAGATAATTTTAAACCATTTAGCAGCGGATTCGTTTTGACCTTTCATCTTGTCGAGATAACTGGCCAATTCTGTTTAGCTAAAAATTCATCGCAATTCCTTTTAAATAATCTTACCAACACTGTCCAATTTTAAACTCTAGGTTATTGACATAGAGAGCATTTTCGTATGCAAAATCTTACGTAACACAAAGTATTGTAATTCAAACTTTATTACTAAAGCGATATGATATCTAATTGATTGCACTAATTTGGACTCATTCCAACAGCTGAACATATTAATTTGGACTTTACACCGAATGGCTTTTTAAAAGTAATTTGTTTTTGAGCTCTGATAATTAAGTACGGTTAACGAGAATTCGATATAGTTAGAAGATTTCACAGGGGTGAAGTTAGAGAAGTAAAAAGGAAAATCTAGATTGTTAAGTAACCATTTTGTAGAAAGCAAAAAGCATTTAGTTTAAAATGTTAAACCTACATAGAATGTAAGACCTACATATACTAGAGCAATACTAATCAGGCACCGTCACAAATGTTCGAGGTTCACGAACGACGTCAAAACATTCCGTGATCAATCCCTTATACATTAATAAAAACATTTGCAGTAAGAGCTGTAAATGCCGACAAAAACCTACAATTTAAACTACATATAGGTACAAGGTGTAACAGATTAACCGCAATACCTCAGACACCCAATTAGAATAATAAATTATAAGTCAAAAACAATATGCGTAACTAAATAAATTGAAACCAAACCTAGACATTTTTTTATAAAATATAATATAATAATGTATCCTTACGCAAAACGTATGTGCATCAAACAAAATCCTTACGCAGACGCATACACTCATGCAATGTTAGCGGCCGACACGCCATGATAATGTGTTTCCATTTTAAGTTAAATGAAAGATCTTTCCGTCAAAATTTAAAACTTTTATGACGGAAATCGATTCAAAAGTCGATTCTGAACCAACTACTTTCAGGGATTGCGTTTATTCTGTTACACGTTGTATAGTTCACAGTGTGAACGTCTCTGCGTAGATTAGCGTACTGTTTAAGTGTTTAGATTCCTTACGTCTCATAGTTCAATCGGACGACAATCCGACACACGACCAGAGAGAGATGAGATGGAAAATTAGAATATATATTAGAATAATAAGAATTAGAAAATTGTAATAGGAAAAAACTCCGCAAAGTGAAAAATAACTTTAATTTCGGTAGTCGGTGTCTTTAGTTTTGTATTTTCGTTTTTGGCACCGACTTCCGAAATTAAAATTATTTTTCACTTCACAGTGTTTAAGTCGGTTTTATTTTTTAGTAAAAAGTTTTTATTTCACTCTTTTTCGTTGGTCGATTTATAATTTACCTAGTTACAAAAGCCTAAATGTCAACTACTTATAACCTTTTACAAAATATTGCTTTTCCCAATGCTGGGACGTTGAGGAGTTCTCCTGGTACTTCACCATCAGCTTCACTTCACCATATGCATTGAGACGAGCATATTGTGCTTAATAACCATATTCAAGTAATCGAAGCGGAACCCATGAAATACTTATTATTCCTACTTATATATTGAGTAGTTCCAGTGGCCATCTGTGGTCTTCATCATCAGGTTCACTTCACAAATGGTGCTTTTCGAATGCAACTACACAAGTTACTATAAAAATACTCAAATCACTATAGGTGTGCCTATAATATTTGAAGAGTTCCCTCGATTTCTCCAGAATCCCATCATCAGATCCTGACTTGGTGACAATGAGACCAACTTGCCTTTCAAACAAAAAAAGAATTTCCAAATCAGTTCAGCCATCTTCGAGTAATCGGTGATCATAGACATTAAAAAAATATACACGTTGACTTGATAACCTACTCCGTGCTTTTTTCGTCGATTAAAAACTTAATAGCACCTTTTGCCGGACTTGGTAAAAGAATCGGAGACTTATCACCCAGCAGTCATGCTTACGTTCACTGCATTAACGTGACAGTAAATCAGAGTCAGACTTTATATTATAATAGTATGAATGATACTCATAGACTGCTATGCCCTAATTCGTATTTGTACTATTTTTCTATTTTCTAACGAATTGTATTAAGAAATTAGGAAACACCAGCCTCATTTAGCTTAACATAAAACACAAAAAACTACGTAAGAAAGTGTTATATATAACCAATTTACAAATAAACAAATATCCGCACCAACTCTCACACTACCCAAGAATATTATTATTATTATAATATTACATACGATATTCATATTTTAACACTACTTGATACCTAATGTTTAACATTAATTTTACAAAACGAAGACAGACGCCATCAAATCGCATTTACTCCCATCCCGCGTCGACGTGGAAATTATCGGAAAATGGAAATATAATTTAATTGAAGAATTTTCCAATTTCCTGCTTTATTAGCAAAGGCTCATTTTATTTTTTCAATTCTGTCATTTATCATTCGAATTGTCTTGGTTTATGGGCTGTAGGAACTCGATATCGTTTATTTGAATAAGGAAATTATTTATGACTAGCTTCTGCCCGCGACTTCGTACGCGTAGGAAGGTTTTCCCGCGCAAATTCCGATCCCGTGGGAATTTCGGGATAAAAAGTAGCCTATGTGTTATTCTAGAATGTCAACTATCTACTTACCAAATTTCATTCAGATCCGATCAGTAGTTTTTGCATGAAAGAGTAACAAACATCCATCCATCCTCACAAACTTTCGCATTTATAATATTAGTAGGATTAGTAGGAAGTAGGATTAGTAGGATAAATTAATTATGGTTGTACTTATTCACTTTCGTGCGATCTGTTGAATGGAAATTTTATTTTTATTTACCTGACTACGGCAAAGCTAAAGGAGGATTTTAACAGGCTATGTATGTATGTATGTTTGTATATATGTATGTATGTATGTGTGTATGTTCATCTGTTCCCTCATAGCTCAAAAGCTACTTATCGGAACTCGACAAATGAGGTATCGTTAGAACCGTCTTGACCGTCCGCTGAACATAGGCTACGTGACGTGTCACAAAACCCAATGTGGCGCCCTCTAGCGCCCAAAAAGTGTTGTGTTAAAAAATAAAAATAAGATAAACACATCGTGTTTGATATCATTTGAAATGGCGTCACATGCACATTTCCAAAACATTGCTTAAATTTAACGTGGCGCCCTCTAGTGGACAAAAAATCATGTGTAAAAATTAAAAATAAGATAGATACACCGTGTTTGGTATCATTTGAAAGGGCTTCACTTGTACTTATCAAAAATATTGCTTAAATTTAACGTGGCGCCCTCTAGCGGACAAAAAGCCATGTGTAAAAATAAAAATGAGATAGATACACCGTGTTTGGTATCATTTGAAAGGGCTTCACTAGTACTTATAAAAATATTGCTTAAATTTAACGTGGCGCCCTCTAGCGGTCAAAAAGTCATGTGTAAAAAATAAAAGTAAGATAGATACATCGTGTTTGGTATCATTTGAAAGGGCTTCACTTGAACTTATAAAAAATAAAGTAAATAGTATAGAAGCACAGTGATTTAACACCAAAATAGTTTAAATAATAAAAAATAAAAACCTAAAACCCGACTACGACAAAAAAATCGACGATGAAAAAGTATGAAACAAGATTTTCAGGATGCTGAAATAAACAAGGTTACTGGCAAAACAAGAACAGAACAAAAATAAAAGCCGCAGTCACACGTTATTTAGGATATCAACCGTAACAAAACAATTAATAACGTCTGACTGCGGCTTTTATTTTTGTTCTGTTCTTGTTTTGCCAGTAACCTTGTTTATTTCAGCATCCTGAAAATCTTGTTTCATACTTTTTCAGCGTCGATTTTTTTGTCGTAGTCGGGTTTTTATTGTATACCCAGGAAACATACAGAGCAGAGATATTATAATTATAATTAATGTACAAAGGTCAAGATAAATGGGGGTTAAGGTAAATTCAATTCAAAGTCCGCTTTGAGGTGAGCAAAGGAGTCTGATATACTCTAACAGACTAAAACCACCCGGCGTGTTTAATATTTCGCAATCGGATCACTGAATCGAAAAGTGGTCTTCGCACACTCACGTTATTTTTGAATACCCTATCCAACAACATCTCACACTATGGAGTAGATGAGGTAAAAAAATCATCCCATCTTTAGGTGTAGGGGGAGTTACCTAAAAACATGTTTTTGATGATTTTACTTTACCGCTTTGTCACCGTGATTAACATGTACGGGTATATCCATGCCAAATATTCAGCGTTCTAGTACCAATAGTTTCTGAGCTAAGCAGACAGACGGTTAGACGGACATGGTCATACTTTAAGGGTTCTTATCGACTACGGAACCCTAAAAAGTTGTTCCGCGATATATTTTTTAACGAAAACAGATCTAGTTCCCTCATACAGGCAAATGTCAATGCTCATTCACAGAATATATCTAAGGGAGCAGTAAAAGAACATGGGTCAACGCGCCTGCCCACGCAACATTATCCCTGTTCATTTATTTTGTGCCTTCTTTTTTGTTTTGTTTTTATGGGTGGGAAAATCTTCAAATGTCCCCCCTTCCGCTATATTCATTTATTTATTTCATAAACAATTTTAACATTGTGTTGAAATTATCGCTCTAAATACACACAAACATAAAAAAAATTGACAGGTAGGCATTATTACAATACAGCAAAAACTAATCAAAATAAAATAAATTACAATATACCATTTCAAATAATATTCCTAGAATAACATTGTTACACAAATCATATAATTATGTCAAATATAAACAAAGTAAAAATTAAAAATAAATACAAATTCAACAACAAGTCAGAAGTAAAAAATAATAATAATAATCATTAAATAATAATATCAATTAAATTAGCAAGTCCACTATATTACGATGTCCAAATTATGTCAAATAGATATTGTAAAACGAACACCAAAAGGTTTACCTACAGATCAACCATTGAAAATGTCAAAATAAAAATAAAAAATACGTCAATTAAATAGGCAATAAGTTAATACAGTCTAGTTGTATGTGTCACAGAGAAACTCTTCAAGTGTGTAATAGCATTTTTCTACAAGAAACGATTTCAGTTGTTGTTTAAATTGAGTAATATTATATAAGGTCTTAAATTCAACAGGGAGTTTATTAAAACACTTGACAGCTTGAAAGCCTGCAGCATGACTTACTACTTTAATGTATGGATGAATGTCATACTGGAAAATCCTTACGCCTTGTGGCTTCTCGCTTTTTCCGTACTTCAGTAGTTTCAACCGTGTTAAGCTTTTTCATGAGGTCGGTATGTATAATTAACAAATATAGGCAAGGGACAGTTAATATCTGCAGATCTTTGAAATACTGCTTACATGATTCCCACTGTGGAATTCTCACCATAGTGCGCAAAGCCCTTTTTTGAACGACAAACGCATATAGGTGGAGCAGAAAGGAGTGTCAGACTTCTTCTGACTAAAACCCCACCCTGCTCCTTCAGTTGCTTTTGCGTTCCGGGGCCGCGGTATCTCGTCAGAACCTTCCCGCAACCCCGGCAAAATTGATTTCCTGCCTACAAATATGTTGCAGACGAATTTGGCTAGAAACGCTCTTTTCCTAACAATTGGAGCGTTGGAATGAGTCTGTTTAAATCAGTCAATGCAATCTTACATTTTAATTTTTCAAACCAAAATAAACGAATTTGGTTGAACCGTGTAAAATTGCCAAAACTTTTACATTTACACCAATCACTAACGCTTCAAAACTGCCTACCGAGCATCGTTCATCATTAGGGTGCTTTACTAAAGATGCCTGTGGTTGCTAAACATAGGGCGTCGATTTCGCTAATAGGATTAATTTTTCACATTTTAGGCGTGGTTTTGCGTAACTCTGGTTAAGTGCTAAAAGGGCCACTTATTTGACAGTCTGTTACCTTTCAGATCAAGTTAATCTCGCGCGCCAAAAGTTCTGTATTTATCATATTTTTACCATGCTATTTTATGAGCACGTACTTCTCACACGGTTAGTTATGATCGAGAACTAAAGACAATAGTATTTGTGTTTGTAGACTTTTATTAACCGACTTCAAAAAAGGAGGTTCTGTATTCGACCAGTATGCATACATACTGGTCGAATACAGAACCTCCTTTTTTACATACATACATACATATATGCATGGATGTATGTATGTATGTATATCAGAAACTACTGATTCGATTTCGATCGCGTTTTCGTTGTATGAAAGCATATTTTACAAGGAAGGTTTTAGTATATAACACATCAGGTTTTAATGAAGACCTTCGGAGAGAAGTGATGGAACTCTTCAATTTAAAACAGCAAATCTCTTGCGATTGTTGCCCTCGTACATCTATGTACTGTTTAGCATAATCAGCCTATTAATATCATCACAGGTGAGGCACAGACCTTCTGAATCACGTCTGAAATATGGTTTAAGTGGGTAAAAAAGAGGTGTACAGCAAACTCTCCTTTTAAAAATATAAGCCTTCCTTTGCAGTCGAGTAAAAAGTAGGTGCGCCGTGCGACCGGTATGTAGATATCTCAAGTAACACAAACAATGATACACTTAAAAGCATAAAATAATATGTGAGTAAATAGAGACCTAACCCTTTTTTTTTAACGGAATTAGACATCCAGTAAAACAATATTTAAGGTTATTTCTCTCGTTGTTGTGCAAATCTTTTTTGTAAGTTTTGAAGTCGGTTCAAATTTTGTAAAAAGAAGTTGTTTTTAGATACTTCTGACCCAAAGACACACAAAACCTTAATCTTAATATTCAATTCAATATTATAAATGCGAAAGTTTGTGAGGATGTATGTATGTTTGTTGCTCTTTCACGCAAAAGCTACTGAACGGATCTCAATGAAATTTGGTAGGTAGATAGATGACATTCTAAAATAACACATAGGTTACTTTTTATCCCAGAATTCCCACGGGATCGGGATTTATGCGGGAAAAACCTCTTATGCAAACAAAGTCGCGGGTAAAAGCTAGTAAATTATAAAAATATAAATAACGTTTTTTATGAATTACTCTAACCATAGGGAAAAATCACATGGAAATCTATTTAGTAGTTTTTGAGTTTATCGCAAACATACGGAAAAAGACGCGACAGGGGACTTTTTAATCATATGTATATTTATATGAATTCAAAGAAACGGTTGGCGCAACGGTTGAACGATTGGCTGCTGTGCTGCGTGTCAAGCGTTGAATCCTGCACCGGAACAAAAATGTTTGTATGACCTACAATTAACTGTTCCAGGTCTGTGTGTTTGTAAACATGCACATACGTACGATACAGTAGAAATTTAAAGAGTGGGTTAAAAAAAAAACACCTCAAAATTTTGTCTTTACAAAATCTTACTATGTATGCTGTGGTAGTACAAAATCAACTGTACCCATACGAGTTTGTCGCGACAGACAGCATCGACAGCAATCAGACTGTCTGTCTCGTTATGATCAAAAGAACCCTCATCTTGAACGATCTGTAACTTGCAAACTACATAGTAAGCTTGTCTGTGAGTAAGAAAAGTTTTCTTCGTTTCTTTACAACTGTGGTGTTAAGGTAGACACATTATGTATTTTATCTTACTTCAAAAAAAAAAGATTACATAAATCAAAAGTATGCGCTGAACCTCACAACATAGGGAATCCTAGTGTGGACTAGTATCCTAGTCCACACTAGGATATCCTGTGTTGTGCACATTAACCTAGCCCAATCCATCAAATTTTCCTAGTCGAACATGAACCTTCCGCTTTTGTGATAAAGTTGAAAATCTATAACAGAAATTTGACAGATTGGGGTAGGTTGATGCGCTGGCGTCTGTACATAAAATATAATATATATATATGTAGTTTCCAAATGTTTGAGTGATTTTATTAAAATTTTACAAGCTTCTTGAAAAGTTTTGGTTGGAATTCCTTGGTCATTTAATTACAGTCTAGTTTCTAAAAGCAATATTTTTAGTAGTAGTGATTTGCCGGTTCTGGCGCACCAATCCCGTGGCTCACCGGTTCTGGCGCACCACCGCTTCTGGCGCAATCGCGGTCCAGGGCGTTTCAAACCTAAAAAAAAAAAAAAAAAAAAAAAAAAAGGTTTTGGGGTCCGCTGATCACGTTTCTGCAATCCGTTTTCGCGTAGGATGCATGGTTCCGGAGATACAGAAATCAATTAGCAACAATCTGTTTCATTTCCGGTGACACCGTACCCTCGTTATCGACTTTCATTGTTCGCCTTTTCTTATCTATTGTCCGTGCGCCCGGCCACGCACCCTCATTACGATTGCATTGACGTATGTATGTATGCATGTATTACTCATTGTTACTGCTACTGTATCATTTTATTGTTCATAAACCATTGCTTACTTTGCTATTCGGGATCAATAAAACACATGCGTCATTCACAAATTTTATTTTTATCTACAAAATATGAGTGGAACATCTCATCCACTAAAATATCGTTGTACAGTGTGTTCCCTGTAAATATGTTTGTAAAACTATGCATTGAACATCCCTGAAACTTATATAGCAAATACATTAAGCAATATTCACCACAAACTGAAGTCCAATCATTCTGAATCCTATCAATACTCCAGCCCCATCTTTTACAATTCCTTTTCAAAAACTCGAGATGATATCGCGCAGGTGTTCGCCCATACGAATCAAAATATTGACCGATGCCATTCGTATCGATATGTACAGCTACCCAGTGTGAACCTGGCTTATCATCCGCATCCAAATTGCATATTATATACGTTGGTGCATGGGTATACATAGGGAGTCTATTAGCAGCATAAACATTATTTTCTAGACTGGGATGAATCTTTTTCAGATGTTTTTGTACTTCTAGTGTATCCATGATATAGCATATTATTACACTACCAATCTATTCAATGGTTGTCATAGGAATGTTCAATTATAGTGATTTGTAAATATTAAATCGCATTATTTTGTAGCACTCACAAAACAGGTTGATGCCAGCAATGTGAGATAAGTTTGTTGACTCATAGAGTTACTATCAGTTTCCGGAGGAACGTGAGATAATTTTGGTGATTCATAGAGTTACAATCAGTTTCGTTGTATTTAGGAATTTGTTTTAGATAAGAATGGTGCTATATAAGATCGTACATTGCAGTCATGCAGTCAGTCTATGGTCGTTTGACCGCAGTGGATTGTATACGTCTACCAATACTACGTTTGTGTTACTTCAACGCATCAATGGCCATGGAGGTAAGTGTTTATTCTATTGACAAACTTACTTGTATTCTTGTTGTTGTTTCCTAACGTGTGTGATTAAGTGTAAACAAATTGATATTAACATGATAACTGTCTTGTTGCAGAAATCATTCAACTTCGATGAAAATACCTATAAACAGTATTACTACTCACCGCTCTCCCCTCAACATGAAGAAGAGAACGATGACATCGTTATTAATAACACATGCGATGGTGGAAAAAGGAAATCACAACCGATTGATCATTTTTTTGAAGTGGCACCAAAAATAAAAAAGAAGAAACTGTTATCGTCAACCGTGGCACGAGCCGCTAGAGATGGTGTATCATACATTTCTAGTAATTCTGACGACGGAGACCAAGCGACGCATCTCATAAAAATTGAAATGTACGATATGAAGAAGCTATGTAAGATTCCAACTACTGATCATTGGAAACACGCTACCACGAGGATTAAATATTATGTAAAGAATAATAAGGATAGCATCTACGACAGCACAAACGGGCTCGTATACAACATTACAAAGACAATAGCAGAAAGTGAAAAAGTTAAAAAATACTTTTTTAACAATGACACCCATTAGTTGATTAGTGAATGTGATTCTGTTTACTTAAATTACTTCTGTGTACTCATTAGATTCTACCTGACTCATCATTAATAACACATGCGATGGTGGAAAAAGGAAATCACAACCGATTGATCATTTTTTTTTGAAGTGGCACCAAAAAATAAAAAAGAAGAAACTGTTATCGTCAACCTTGGCACAAGCCGCTAGAGATGGTGTATCATACATTTCTACTAATTCTGACTATGGAGACCAAGCGATGCATCTCATAAAAATTGAAATGTACGATATGAAGAAGCTATGTAAGATTCCAACTACTGATCATTGGAAACACACTACCACGAGGATTAAATATTATGTAAAGAATAATAAGGATAGCATCTATGAAAGCATAAACGGCCTCGTATACAATATTACAAAGACAATAGTCGATTAGTGAATGTGAGTCTGTTTACTTAAATTACTTCTGTGTATTCATTAGATCCAAGGAGGTGTCGTCTTGTGGTGCTGAGAGAAAAACAAGATTAGAAGGAAGAGATGAGTGTGGCATACGTGAACAGATCACTTCATTGAAAAGCAAAACTACAAAACTGATTGGAGAAGAAAAAGTGAAGAATATGCAGTACCCGAGAGCTGAATATCCATTTTTCAGTTCAAAATCTAGACGGTTGTTCAGTTTCGGAGACTGGCCACTCGTTATGAAACAGAAGCCTGAAGATCTTGCAGAAGCCGGTTTCTTTTATACTGGTCATGAAGACAGGACCAAGTGTTTCCATTGTGGTGGCGGTTTAAAAGATTGGGAAGATGATGATGATCCTTGGCAGCAGCATGTTCAGTGGTTTAGTCAGTGTGCTTATGTAAAGTTTAAACTCGATCAGTGTTCTGTATAAGATTGAATAGGGTGTTTATAAAGAAATAAAAAAATAGTATATTGCATATAATTTGTTTTATTTAATTTTATAATGTTTCCTTTAGTTACATACACATAACCTTAACTACTATAGTCTACAGTAACATTTCTATTTTTATCTATTTCAATAATATTATCAAACTCAGCATAAACAATACAGTTAATTGTTTGTATTAGTGAGGATTCAAATCGTACTTCTAATCTTACACTACCATGCTTTATGAGATTCCAATGAGCTGATGAGTTAGCTGATAAATCAGGAGTTAAATCAAATGCTAAAAGACAGTAACCTTTAGCATACTGTTCACGAGAGATTGCGTTTCCTTCATTTAGAAAGTGAATACCAGTTCCCGAGAATAGAGTATGATATGCTGATGTAAATATATTATTATTAAAAGATGGTTGCAAAGCTTTTGAAGGTATTTGTTGACCATCAATATATAAGCTGAAAGAGTTAATACCATAGTTTTCAAAGTTAAATGGATTTTTAGTAAGCGAACCATTAAATGCAGAATTGTTTACAAATCCAATAATACATCTTTTGGGTACCTGTCCTAAGAATATATTATCAAGAGTTTTTCCTTGAACACCTGATGGAATTGTTAAAACTTTAACTTCAGCACGAGTAATAGGATATTTAGCAGTGGTAGAAGCTAAAACTTTCTGATGTGCGAGTAATACACTTGGATTAATTCGTGCTCTTCGAACAATAAGAGTTGCGTCTGTAATGCAAACTTTAAACTTTACATCATTTGACCCAGCAATTAAATTAAAACTCTCTCTTGATCGAACTAATTTTACACTCATTTCAACGCCATTCATTAAAAATTTATCTTGATTGAAAATGTCACCATGAAGATGACCAATCATTTCTATTTCCCTACTTTCATTAACTAATTCCTGTCTTTTAACAAATCCTATGTTTTTACCATCTGTGGAATCCATTTTTCCTGCTGTATCCTCATACCAAAGGCTACAAGTAAGATGAGATTGTTTAGCAGCAGGAGCATAGTTTAAAAGAGTTTCCATGTATGCTCGATAGGCATAGGTATTATTAGGTGGTGATACAAGTTTTTGGTTTAAATAAACATCAAGTTGGCTAAAAAGTGAATGCAGCCAATTATTTACAGGTGCTACTGCTGTAGCTGATATCAAGTTTGATGAATCTTGATTTAATACTTTTGCCTTTATCTGGAGTAATGTATGAGACAAATCTATGTAGTCATCGCCTGTTCCAGGAACTTGAAACTCGATAGGTCCATCATCAGCAAGAGATGAAATTGGTTTATAGTGAATCCACAATCCATTTTCAATGCTTGTTTGTGTAGACGGTAATGCAAATAAATCTAATTCTGACTTAACGCACTCACAAGAATGATTATGAAGGAAAGACATATTTAATTTGAAAATATATCTTCGATGTTTTTTGGTTTTAGACCAAGTTTTTTCGTAGCTTTCACTTTAGCAGTTAGTGGTGGAATGAACGATGCCAATCGTTTTCTTTTAGTTATATATCCAGATCCTGTCATGTTAAATCGATCAATTTTGTTATCAGCCTTTCGTTTTAAGTTCGTACTAACTTGTTTAAGACGATCTTTTATTGAGGCTTCCATAGGACGCGCTTGAACCATATCCGATAAAAGTCCTACTCCAGCGTTTAATGCCTCCTTACCAACCACTCGAACACCACTTGAAAGTAAAGGTAAAACTGATCTAAATAACCCTCCTAAGAAGCTCCCAATACCATGACCGCGTTGGTATGGTGAACCCTTATAAATTACACCAACTCCTGATCCAGCTTGATGTGAATAATAATTTTCATATGGACATTTATGATGATCATGAGGAGAATACATTATTATAATTTGTGGAAATGTAGTTTAATACACACGGTTCCAAACTGGAATGGTATTTTTTGTCCTGTGCTCGATCTTATATCTATTTCCAGCGTATCGAACTCTCTTCGCATAACAGGTAAGTAGTGAGGTGGAGAGAAAACGTGCATTTTATTCGCACCATAAATGTATTTTGAAGGATCTAATGAAATGACTCTTAATAGCGGAGTCATAACATCACCCACAATCTGAGGATCGATAATGTCACAATATAGAAATAGTTGAGATGGTAACCCTAAGTGTAAATTAGCAGGACACTTCCCAAAATTTCTGTCTAGAAGATTTGTATTTGGTTCATAACCTAGTTGTAAACTTAATTTGGGTGATAATGTTACGGATGTTATATTTTTATCCAAAACAGAAATAGACACAAATTTTGTTATTTCATCATAACGAAATTTCAAGTTCTCTCTGATACCATTTAACGCTCTTAAAATATGTTCAACGTTATCATAGTTGGTAGCCGGAATATGTTTTTTGTAGTACACTGTTGATGGTTTATCTTCATTAGGCATTAACATGGTTTTTGTAATGTACACAACATTTTCATGATCTTGAACAGTAAACATGGTGCATGGATATTGAAACTCGACAACTCCAACCGACCATTCACCTTCTAATTTCATAGCTTTTGGTAATTTTGTTGAAAAATTTGTGGTCTTGTTATCAGGAAAGTATTCCATTGAACTATTGCTGAGCAAAGTTAAATAAAAACTTTCTTTATTCATATTTCTTTTAAACTAGAAGCTAAAATCCAACTGTTAAATTTATCTGGATAACCTTTCCACTTCACTAATACTTCTTTTCTGTTACCCGAATAACGAGTACCAATTATTTTATCTATTTTATATTGTGAGGTGGGGTTGTAAGTGACCTTCTGTAATTCTCTTTCATAAAAAGTACCAACTATTGCTTCATCTTGTAAATCTGTTATTGTATAAACAACACATGGAGATCTATCAATTATTGAAGATATAATAAATATTTCATCACTCCAATTTGATTCATATCCTTTTTGGAAAACATGTTTATATTTAGTTATTCGAACATAATCACCCACATTGAAATTTGGTTTTGGATTTTCTAAAGAAAGTTTGTTTGATCCTCTATTATAAAGATTAGTCCAAACTGTCATAATATTGGCGGAACTTACATCACATGGGCACATCTTAATACTAGAGTGAATGCTGTGATTATAAGAGTATATTAAATCCTGTAAAACATCTATGTATCTATAAGTATTGTTATGAGTGAAATAACGCCACATTTTCATTTTTAGAGTTCTTTGAAATCGTTCAACAATACTAGCCTTAATATCAGGATTGTTAGTGGTATAGTAATTTATCTTTTTGGATTTAAAGTATTTTTGTACATCTTTTGAAACAAATTCTGTACCTTTATCAGATTGTATGTGAGTAGGTGTGGAATTACTTTCAGTAAATATACTTTCAAAACATTCTTTAGTAGTTTCTGAGTTTTTCTTTTTCATTGGTCTTGCAAAAGCATATTTACTAAATACATCAATAATACAAAGTATATAGTTGAAACCATCATTATATTGAGAATAAGTTCGCATATCACTTAAATCAGCTTGCCACAGTTCATTAATATTTGATAGAATGTACCTATTACGTGGAAATTTTTTCCGACTGGGTTTATGTAATGTATATGTTTCTTGTGATTGTAACCATTCCTTTACTTGCTTTTTATCCATTTTACCCTTCATGGCTTTTGATAATTTATCAATACTACCAAAACCAGCGGGGTTAGATGGATCATAATAAATCCTGTTAATTTCTTCTAGTACGGGGTCCATTTTTCCCAATCGAGCTTTTTACGTATTTTAGTTATAGATCTTTTATCTCCACTGCTCGGTGTAGAAAACTCTTGAACTTCAATCTCAGAGGTTTTGTTCAGATCTTTTGCTTGAAGTTGGTTAATAAACTCACATCTCTTTGGATTTCCAATATAAGTAAGTGGTACTTTAATATCTTTTAATGCTTTAGCAAATCTATCCCACCCTATCGGATCACTTCTTTTTAAGGGTCTTAGTGAATCATTTATTAAATCAACAATATTACTTCCAGGAATTTTTTCATTATCAATTATGACTGTGCCTTCATTATCCCAATGTATTTTACTTTTACTTGTTCCAATTAAGTTTAATAATGACTCACCTTTTTTATTATAAGTTTTTGGTATTAAACTGAGTATTTGAGTTGGTGTGTAAAGTGGATTTGTGTCATTTTCTTTACTTTTAATGGATCCTTTCTCATCCAACAAAGATTCAGCATCAACTGAACTTTTTAGATCTCTATCTTTATTTTTAAAACCAATTTTAGATTCATTTGAATCTTCATTAGATGTATCAGAATAAATTGGTAATCTGAGTGGTTGACGATCCTCTTCGGTAAAGTGAAGGTATCTTTGTAGTGTTTGTAAATATAACATCCACTTCTTGCGGTCTTCCGTCTTACTATTCATAATATTTTGCATTTCAATATCTAATCGAGACAAATTACTATTAACCTTATTTTCTTGTTTTAATTTTTCAATCAATCCAGGTTCAATAAGTATCATTTTCTTTGCATTTTCCATGTTAACTGGCTAGTCCACTTACTAATCCACTCAATATTGCACCTAATATTATTGGTAAGAAAGCCCCTCCTTTTTGTATGATTATATTTTTTCTTAGTTTATGTTTACACTTATGCACCAGTTTACGAAGTATATTTTTGTGTTTATTCAATTTTTGTTTATCTTGATCTTTAAGAGGTACCTTTCCTTGTAAAACGTTATGAATACATTCACAAATACAGTTTATTTCTTCTTCATCACATGTTTTAAGTAACGCTCTTTGATATTTTGGTTTAAGCGTATGCAAAGCGCTTAGCAAATGTTTATGCGTTGTGAGTCGACGATGCATCATTTAGAAATGATTTGAATTGTTTGATTCTTGGTGTATTTAAACTCTTTTGTGGGGACGTAGACTGTACAGTGTCCATTAAATGGGAAGACATTTGTCTTGATACGACAAAAATCATTGGTATTCTGTTTTAAATCAACCATTAAATATCCATGCGCTTCTAAAGTTGCATCCCTATAGGCATCTTCAATGAATTTTGGGTTGTCTGGTGACACTTGTCGTGCTAAATATCTTATTTGAGTTTTATCTCGAGGGTTTTTAAAATATATTATATAACTTGAGTTTAAAGAAATGTCTCTTTGACCTTTACCCTGATGAAATAAATTTTGTGTTAAATAAAATACACTCAGATTCCTGTGATGACTACCTTTTGTAAATATATCCACAATTCTTCCATCAGACTCTCTCATTAGATCATCAATAATAACAAGATGTGGGTTTTCACCATCAAACATATTAAGATTTGGAATTCCTTGATGATAGTTAACATTTGGTAAATTATATAAAGGTTGCATTTCATCAAAGCACCATGTGATCTGATTAAAATCACAATTACATATTTCTTTAACTGATTTTATGAAATTTGTTACAAAATTTGACTTCCCACATCCACTTGGTCCTGCCACAATAGCAGTAAACGGATGGATAAAGTGAAACATTTCACACGTCTAGAGTTCAAAGGGATGAAATAAAAAATGAAAATTATGTTGTAGAAATTAAATATATATTGCTAAAATTACAAAAAACATGTAACTGATGAAAAACAGACTGATCTGTATACTATTTCTAACACAATGATTACTTGTCAGAACTTTACAATCTTCTCAAATGTATGTTCACCGTTTTATTATTACTTAGATATCATTATTTACAATCGAATAATTAAAACTAACACAATTAGTACATCAGAATTTTACAATCTCAAATTTAAACCTACAAATAAAAACCACAATTATCTTACATTATTTACAATCAAACAATAAATTTTAAATATGTAATAAACTATTATATAACATTATAGTAATATCATAATTTTACAATCAATATAAATTTTGTATAGGTACAGAAGTAAAAGTAAAAAGTATCAACACTTAACGTAATTTATAATGTCCCCAAGCCAATGTATCAATGTTGTTGTCCATAATACATCGTTTGCTATCATTATATGATAAAGATGCTTTATTTATTTTTTGTGTAAAAATAGTGTGTTTGATTGACTTAAACCGAAGCATACTACAATATTGTACATTTTTATTAAACAAACACGATTTGTAATTTTCCATATTCATTTTTTTGGTAACACTTTTGTTAACCCCTTTTGCCTTTGCTATAAATTTATCTTCTACTTCCAAGGCATACATTTTTGATCGCAACCCTACAAATTCCTTCAACACTTTACCATTATTCTCGTCTTTAAAAAAACCTAACTTCTTTTTATTTATTTTTGGATAATCGTAAATATTATTTTCTGGATAGTCTGATGTATCAAAATAGTGAAGTAGGTCAGGTTTTATATCCTCATACAAATTATCTGTAAAAATTTGATATATCAAACTATCGGTATCGGTGTACAATAACTTAATTTTGTTATTAAACTTTTTAACCATGTAGTTATAATGAAATTCATACATAAGGGTCTTAGATATATCTAAAATACAAAATCCTAAATAAATTGGCTTATCATAAATCAATTTTGTTTTTCGTAATTGTATTGCGACTAAATGTTCTGAAAATATTGATAAACTATGGAATTCTGGTTTTGCAATCAATTCCTGAGCACCTAAAACTTTACCACGATTATCCCAGTGAGTTAGTAGTTTAACGTTTACTCTTTTTTCAATATTTTCCATTGTCTTACCGAAGACAGAATTGTTCATTAATTTAAAAAAGTCTTTTTCAAAGTTTGATTTAGCTAACGTTCTCAAAGTAGTATTTAAGTCTATATATTTCTTTAGCCAAGAACTCTGTTTAAATTTTAAAATTCTATGTACTTTAATTAATTTAATTCCCATTTCAATGCATTGTTTTAAATTCCTGTAGTGAATGATGTATTTATTTTTATTATTTAAATTAGGAACTAATTTAGTTTCTTTAGTATTACCCACACATATGTTTTCAGGACATAATGGAAAGTCAGAATGCAAATTATGAAGTTCATCAGGATATTCCAAATCAACTTCTAAAACATAACCAAAATCAGACGTATCCAACACATTATAATCTGTATTACAATTTATCCATTCGAAACCACCAACAGGAAGGGATTGGGACATTGCCCAACCATATAAATTATTCGCATCAAAATATGTTAGATATGAATTAGGTTTTTCACCATCATAATCCTCCATGAATTTATTATTTGCTCTAGCAAAACGATTGCTACACTGAGATACACCCCCTCTAATACCAGCTTTAAAAAAAGCAATTTTGTCATAGTCCGTTAACAATTCTAATTCTATTTTCGTAAATTTTAACATTGCATCCCAACTTAAACCTGGAGCAGTATAGTAATGGGCAGGATCTAATCCATAAGTTTTAATACATAGCTTTCTGAAGTTTTCGAATACATCGGTCAAAAGTAAAACATCAGTTTTTAAATACAAATCGGAATAATCAGACATACTACTACACTTAAAATGTTGCCAAATATCTTTTGCATGATTATAATCATCATTTGAAATATTTGAATCTGTGAGTGAACTATAAAACTGGTGTTGATCAGGAAGTGACGGATGTTTCAAGCAATCACTATTACGCATAAATTCATAAGGATAAATACCTTTCCGTCTTAAACGTAAAAAATCTTCATTATTAGGATAGTTTCTTTTTAGTTCTTTAAACTGATCGTCATTAAGATTTTTAGCTAGCTGATCTAAACTACATAATAAAAATTTCAATGAATCTACGAATCTTAAACTTACAGGTTGATTATTTATTGTTAACTGTTTTGAAAATGATATGTATCGTTCTTTATTTTGTGGAATAACTTCAACTTTGCCATCATCGAGGTTTAATGCATGGACAATAAAATGAGCATCGTAGTGACCGAGGTTATGTAAAAATATTGGAACATAACGAGGGGTTCTGTACTTAGAACTACACACTTGATGTGCAACACCCCTAAAACTGCCAGTGTACCAATCAAAATCGTAAAAAGGATCTTCATTTAACTGAGTTTCACAAATATGACAAATGTTTGAATTTGAAATTTTAATTTTATCTTCATCTGATAATGGAACGGGACATTTTTGGAAACAATTTTTTTTAACTATTGTTTTCACATCTTCACAAAGGCGATTCATAAACACTTGTGCACAGTTTGGCCCACTATACGTCTCATATTTTGATAATCTGTCATCATATGAACATTTAATGTAATATCCGAAACTATACACTTCATGTTTTTGAATATTAATTGTACTAGGCTTGGATGGATCGTTACTACATGATTCTATCGGGTTCAAAAATGCTTCAAAGTCTGCATAAACCACAAAGGGCATTTCCAACTTTTTCACGAATTTATCAAATTTTATTTTATTATTTGATGTTGCTTTACCGAACCAATCCTTTTTGGAATCCTTACCGTTTGGTAATTCCGTACAAATGTGTGCGCAATCATATTGTTGATGGTTATTAAGTCTTTCCTCTGATGGGAAATGAAGTAAACATGAATCGCATATATAAACTGCGTGATGATTACTCGAGATTTGTGAGCTAACTAACCGCGATAACTTTTTAATATAACAGTAATGATTGTTGGTACCATTCGATAAATATAGTAGGTTGATATGATTAGGTGTACGACATTTTGTTAAATATAAAGGACCTACAACTGAATTACACTTTTTTTCTTTATTATACTCTAAACCAAAAACATTTATACTAATATTGTTTAATTTCTCTACTTTTGATATATCTACAATTTTAACCGGAAAAGAAATACCAGTAAATTTTAGTTTATTTTCATGAATTGCGTATGATGTTACGCGATCTACACTTTTACATACAGGATATAAACCGGGGAGTAATGCCCATTTGAAACACATATTATCATTATTTTTAACATTGATTACAGCTTTTTTTAATTTAATATCCTGAGGAAGATCGATATATGAACTACCACGTAAGGGGTTGAATTTGTTAACATTCATATCTATGTATTTAATTTGATTAAGACTCCAACCACTATCTTTTTTTTCAAATTGACAAATTTTACCAACAACAGTGTCTATTAATGATGAAAAAAAAATATTTAAGTCATCACCCTGACAAATTATGTAATTAAACGTTTGAAAATCAAATGTATTTTTAATATCTTTAGTTTGTTGTATGAAATCAGCATGCAATATGAAGTTTATTTTAAAAATTGTATGTTGTTGAATACATTCATTGATTAAAAATAAGATATCAATTTTTAATGAATTTAAAAACGATTCCGGTGTTTCAAAATATTGCCCCGATTGAATTGTTTTACTATTAATTCTATATGTTAAAATTCGGTTGCCAAAAGCGGTTTCAACAACTGTAACATTTGCTAGTGAATTATGTGATTTTAAAAGATTATTTTTGTGAACATTGCTTTTTAAATGGTTATTTAGATACCTTTTATTAATAAAAACATGACATGTGTCACATTCCACCTTATTGTTGTCCACGTTATTTGTTTCAGTCGATGATGTAGAAGCTCCTTCATCAAATTTTGCTTTCTTGGGAACCTTATTTTCGTCAGTAGTGATACCTCGTTTGATACCTCTTCCAACTTGTGGTTGACTGTAACAAAACAACAAGAAAATTATTAGACAAATCTTAAAATAAAACAATACAACAATAATCTTTCTTATTGAGTTTGTACTTCTAATACTTACATCAACGCTGTTTCAACCATCGCACAGTGATTATACAACTCATCATCATACGATGAATCAAACAGTTCACACTTCTCCATTTCATCACAAACTTTAGGCAGCTCCTGATCGAATTCGTTGATGAATAGTTCCATATTCTCTTCCATGGGTGCGGAAAAGAAAGCACTGGTACACACTTCACTGAAGTTTTCCATATTTATAGCAAAGAAGAAATTAGGTAGCACAGTAATTAACAGTTAAGTGTTGGTAGACCAACTGATACCCAATTTCAAATAATGTTCAAGATTTCAAATAATGTTCATTATATAGAGTCTAGCAAAGGATTAAAAAGTCAGGTAGAATATAATGAGTACACAGAAGTAATTTAAGTAAACAGAATCACATTCACTAATCAACTAATGGGTGTCATTGTTAAAAAAGTATTTTTTAACTTTTTCACTTTCTGCTATTGTCTTTGTAATGTTGTATACGAGCCCGTTTGTGCTGTCGTAGATGCTATCCTTATTATTCTTTACATAATATTTAATCCTCGTGGTAGCGTGTTTCCAATGATCAGTAGTTGGAATCTTACATAGCTTCTTCATATCGTACATTTCAATTTTTATGAGATGCGTCGCTTGGTCTCCGTCGTCAGAATTACTAGAAATGTATGATACACCATCTCTAGCGGCTCGTGCCACGGTTGACGATAACAGTTTCTTCTTTTTTATTTTTGGTGCCACTTCAAAAAAATGATCAATCGGTTGTGATTTCCTTTTTCCACCATCGCATGTGTTATTAATAACGATGTCATCGTTCTCTTCTTCATGTTGAGGGGAGAGCGGTGAGTAGTAATACTGTTTATAGGTATTTTCATCGAAGTTGAATGATTTCTGCAACAAGACAGTTATCATGTTAATATCAATTTGTTTACACTTAATCACACACGTTAGGAAACAACAACAAGAATACAAGTAAGTTTGTCAATAGAATAAACACTTACCTCCATGGCCATTGATGCGTTGAAGTAACACAAACGTAGTATTGGTAGACGTATACAATCCACTGCGGTCAAACGACCATAGACTGACTGCATGACTGCAATGTACGATCTTATATAGCACCATTCTTATCTAAAACAAATTCCTAAATACAACGAAACTGATTGTAACTCTATGAATCACCAAAATTATCTCACGTTCCTCCGGAAACTGATAGTAACTCTATGAGTCAACAAACTTATCTCACATTGCTGGCATCAACCTGTTTTGTGAGTGCTACAAAATAATGCGATTTAATATTTACAAATCACTATAATTGAACATTCCTATGACAACCATTGAATAGATTGGTAGTGTAATAATATGCTATATCATGGATACACTAGAAGTACAAAAACATCTGAAAAAGATTCATCCCAGTCTAGAAAATAATGTTTATGCTGCTAATAGACTCCCTATGTATACCCATGCACCAACGTATATAATATGCAATTTGGATGCGGATGATAAGCCAGGTTCACACTGGGTAGCTGTACATATCGATACGAATGGCATCGGTCAATATTTTGATTCGTATGGGCGAACACCTGCGCGATATCATCTCGAGTTTTTGAAAAGGAATTGTAAAAGATGGGGCTGGAGTATTGATAGGATTCAGAATGATTGGACTTCAGTTTGTGGTGAATATTGCTTAATGTATTTGCTATATAAGTTTCAGGGATGTTCAATGCATAGTTTTACAAACATATTTACAGGGAACACACTGTACAACGATATTTTAGTGGATGAGATGTTCCACTCATATTTTGTAGATAAAAATAAAATTTGTGAATGACGCATGTGTTTTATTGATCCCGAATAGCAAAGTAAGCAATGGTTTATGAACAATAAAATGATACAGTAGCAGTAACAATGAGTAATACATGCATACATACATACGTCAATGCAATCGTAATGAGGGTGCGTGGCCGGGCGCACGGACAATAGATAAGAAAAGGCGAACAATGAAAGTCGATAACGAGGGTACGGTGTCACCGGAAATGAAACAGATTGTTGCTAATTGATTTCTGTATCTCCGGAACCATGCATCCTACGCGAAAACGGATTGCAGAAACGTGATCAGCGGACCCCAAAACCTTTTTTTTTTTTTTATTTTTTTATTTTTTTTATTTTTTTTTAGGTTTGAAACGCCCTGGACCGCGATTGCGCCAGAAGCGGTGGTGCGCCAGAACCGGTGAGCCACGGGATTGGTGTGCCAGAACCGGCAAATCACTACTACTATTTTTGTTGCAATTATTTCTTCTTTTATATCAGGCTAGCTTTTCTTAGAATTCCAGGATAAAAAGTAGTCTATGT